>JAFNEN010000197.1:0-37500 GCA_019343175.1 Oedothorax gibbosus | reverse complement strand
GATTGGTTTTAGACAGACGGACCATTGTTCAGGAACCACTTCGTTAGAATCAGTGCCAAAACGTGTAGAAAACCCAAAATCTCCATTTTGTATTTTTGTCCCCAAATCGCAATATACTTTCATTACCTTTATTTCATATTAGGTAATTGAAAATAATAAATCTCTGGTGTCACATCCTAAAAATACTAATAATGAAATTTAAAAATGAAATGTTATAATTTAATGAAAATTTAAAGGAATTTTTTTTTCTTAATTCTTTCTACTTAAAAAAATGAATGCAATTTAAAAATAACAACCTCCGAGAACATCTGATCTTTGGAAAAGGATCACAACTGCTACACCGAATAAGGCGGCAGAAAGTCATATAAACGAAACGCAATATTCCACCGGTATGAATACTTCAGTAGTTCGGATACGACTATCCGGGACTTAGATTTCAAGCGGTTTCTGCTTCAACTGCTGTACCTCATCATCCGGTTTTTGCCGGATTCCTATTTCTCGGATACCTGTAGACCAAACACACGAACCCAGCTTAAAGTGCTGCTGAATTATGTAAGGGTGTAGGTTCCTGATGGGACGTCTCGGATTTGATCATCAACTGGCAAGGATTGTGATGCAGGTGGTTCAGAATTTGATCTTATGTTATTTCTTTCCTTTTTTGTGTTATTTGTTTCTTTTTTATATTATTTTTTGGGTGAAGGATCGTGATGAGTTCCGTTGGGTTTTTTTAAGGTTCTGATGCTCGAGTTTTATATTTTTCTGTATCCACTTTTACCACCTGAAGATTTTTATGGTGCCTCAGGTATTGGGTGATCTACAAATAGTTGTGTTGTCGTGAATAATGTTTAACTTCTAAATAATGATTTTTAGCATAAAACCACTTGTTTAGGTTTCATGTTTCTGTCTCTCCATACCTTTCATTCATGAAATCTAGAAATGCGTTTATTTTCCAACCAATGTATCCCCGAATAATGTTATTTTCTATTCAAAGCTATAATCACAAGAAATCAAATTTTAATTTAAACTATTTAAGTTGCCTGATTTTAAAATAATTATTCTTGTAGATAAATTAATGTTTTGTTCATCAATAAAACAGTGTGATACTGTATAAATCTGGCTCCACAACAACTTAAGAAATTAAGCTGGCAATAGAAATAAGTTATTTATGAATTATACATTAAGTAAGGATAACTAATGTTAAGTAAAAAATTATTTAAATCAAATGTTGCGAATAACATCTCATTTTCGATTTCCCCAAATTTTTTTTAATGTCAATTTTATATTGATATACTTCTTTCGGAGTTGTATTGTTATTAAAATAAAGACTTTAAATTTGATAATGTAGCTTTGTTTTCTTTTAACCTTAATATATTTTTTCCCATGGGGAATAAATAGTGCTATCGTGATCACGTTAAGGGGCCAATTTATTCTCGTATTTTAGATATTACATGGCAATTTATTACCTTTCTCATTATTGTTATATCGCTTTATTACATTCCGCCAAACAAAATCCCATTGGTAGAAGAACACGTCCATTGATAAGTATTTTTTTTTATACTTTAGCCTTATTTTAAATGTGCGTCTTTAATAATTAAAAATATCCTACATGATGAATGAAAAGCCAAGGTTGAAAAAAAAATTGGGGATCAAGTAAAAGAAGGGATTTCATTCAAGATCTTTTCCAAGAAAAAGAAAATGCTGCGAAATCCAATATAAATTCAAATGTACTCGAGATTTAACAACTGAATAAAAGAAATCCAAACATAGAAGAGAATGGGATAGAGAATTAAAAAAAACTACTTCTCCAGCCAAAAACCTTTTTATAGCCTTCATGTAAATAATAGCAAGCATTTAAATATATACAGCAGTCGTCCGGCAATCCTCTATGACATACGTTTGGGTAGGGGAAGAACATAGAAGCGTCCGGGAGCTGCCGGATTTGAAGAGCAGAGTGTGGGTTGGGATAGATGCCTCGGGCTTCGAAACCTTTTTCAAAAGATTCGAATGAATAATAGAAATAAATACACAAAAAAAACTCTTTTGAAAACCCTTCGCGTCCTGAGGAGAGCAAACAGCGTACTCGTGTGTTTACCCAAACCCTGAGGCTTAATAGCTAAAGTTAATGCGGTTTCTGCCGGACCAATTTCGGGCACATTTACTGCTTTGTGACGAGTGTGGGGGACAGATGTAAAAAATAAGGAGAGATACGGAGGGGGATGAGGACTGGGAATCTGCCGAAATTGGGTTGACTTTCTCGCAATCCAATCTGTATAGTTCTTTTTCGAAGTGGGAGGGTGGTATTTACGTTTTGTTAGTGGAGAGTGATTGCAAACACGGGGGTAAAAAATGAGATTTCAACATCGGCGCGTCGTGATTATCGGTAGATCGACATGGGGTATATGCTAATAGGAGAAAGGAAACACAAATCCTCTTGTTGGAATGACAGAGACGTAACTGGTGTAAGAGACGTCACTTGTGTAACTGGTGTAAGAGACGTCACTTGTGAAGCTGGTGTAAGAGACGTCAACTGGTGTAACTGGTTCTTAAGTTAACTGGTTCTGACCAAAGCTAGCTTGAATATCAGAAATAAAATGGAGACCTAGGGTTCACATATATTTTAATTGGTGTTTCTCTCTGGTAATGCTCTCTCTAAATTTGAAGGGTGTAAATGCAAAAAAGTATTTCAAAGTATAACTAAGGTGTACGGGCCGGTCCCTTTTTGAAAATGGTAAATTCAATTGGATAAAATCGCCAATGAAGGGGCCGGCCCCTACATCTGAATTATAATTTGGAGAATCATAACTTAGATATAGGGGAATGTGAGTTTTGCAACTACACCCTTCACGTACTGATTTAAAAGACCATATTTAGGTGTACTGACATAAATATTAAAAAAAACTATTGACAATAATGTCAGATACAAGTGTATCCAACCAGCTTTACAAAATAAGCTTTTTAAAAAAGGGTACATTAGAGATAAGTGTAATGTAGTTAAGCATGATGTTCGTCGGTGGTGTTTGGAGGGAAATGTTTAATAGGAAAAAGTCCAAATAGATTGTGTGAATGGCTGCAGCGGTAAAGGGTTTCCTATGGCTTTTTCCAGTCTGACGAATTGATGATTGAGTTTTCTTTTCTGCATTTTTTTGTTATCCTGCTCCTTTAAATACTTCTGATTTTTTTTGTCCATGGTTATTTATTTCAAAGTCAATTTATAGTTTTTTATTGGTTTAAATTTTTTTTAATAAAAAGATATTTCTTGAAATTTAAACAAACTGCTGTTGAAACAGCTAGAATTATCTATTTTTGCACCGATTGCAATATATTGTGGCTTCTGTTATTATGTTCCTACATTTTGCAAACTCTTAAAATAAAATGTATTTTAATTGCCAAATTAAATTTTTTATTTTTGCTTTTCAACTGTACTCATCCTCGACTTTCATTTGTGAAAATGTGTGAATGTTTTTTCAAATGTACGCCCGATACTTGAATTTTAAACCTTTCTCTTTTTTTTTAAAAAAAGGCTTTTTTTTACTGCAGATTTCGTTATTTGGAAACTGGAACCATGTAATATTTTATCAGCTTCGAAAACCAAAATAGTAGAACCGAAAATGATTGCTCGTTTAAATTAAATATTAAAACTATAACTAGTCTAAAAAACATCATTTATAGTGGACAAATATAACATAAACTACATCACATTCAGAAACACTGGAGCTTACTGTATCAAACAGTCCTGGTACTGAGATCAATTCGGAGTCCTGGGTCGAAACAGTACACAGAAAATGATAAGCTAACTTAAATTAAACATTAAAAACAAAAATCAAGCATTCTAAATAACACAATTTATAGTAGTCAAATCTATAATAATAAAAGAGTCTGAGTGTGTGTCTGTGTGTTTGTATTCGGATCGTAAAAGACCTACTTATACTGCCCTCAGAAATTCGAAATTTTTAAGATAGATTCCCTTTAATACTAACGTGTGCACCTGAGGCTTAATTTTTTCATATTTGTTCCATTTTTAGAGAAAATTCGAATTTTCTGAAAAAAATAAACCACTTTCGCTTAAATCCGATCATTTTTTCTCTTTCCTGATGCCATCGGCTGAAAAAATTAAATAAAACTTTTAACGAAAACATTTAAAATTCAAAATGTTTATTTTATTCTTTTGCCATTACTTTCAGAAACTAAATTCAATTTTTGAAAAATAATTGACATGTTTCAAGTGACGTAATTCCGCCAGTCTTCATTCCCGGATTTTATTGTGGGTTTATTTGATGATTTTTTCATTGATTTTTCTGTTGACTGCATGTATGCATATTTAAGCAATAAATGTATATAGTTAAGCTATTACTGAACTATGATGGTTAATAAAAGCCATCGCACTAGAGCTATTAGTGTTTTATGTCTTAATTTTTTCGCCGAATACGTTGCCAAACTCGCCAAATTATTAACTAAAATTTGCCAAATATGCAATTTTTTTTATAAATAATTTATAAGCTGGTCGGTTGTTCGAAGGTCATTTTGTTAGAGCTGTATAATGGGTGTGGGTAGCTATATCTATTTTCTCGCCAAATTATTTCCAAAATCGCGTCAAATGAGCTAAAAGGTTTTATGTATTTATGAGGGAATTGTGATGACATTTATGAGTGCATTTTATAGCGCATTTTTCATTTTGGAATTTTAAGGCAATGAAATGGGATTTTATAATTTATAACGAGCGGAAACAATGATAAGTTTATGATCCTATAACAGGGTATATGGTACACATATTTGGAATCTATTTGATATTTTTTTATTCCGTGCGAAGAACGGGTATAAATTTGCTAGTATAACATAAACTACATCATATTCAGAAACACTGGAGCTTACTGAATCAAACGGAGTCCTGGTACTGAGATCGATTCGAAGGCCTGGATTGAAACAGTAGCACCGAAAATAACAAGCAAGTAACATGAAAAACAGAAATCAAGCATTCTAAAGAACACAATTTATAGTAGACAAATATAACATAAACTACATCACATTCAGAAACACTGGAGCTTACTGGATCAACGGAGTCCTGGTACTGAGATCGATTCGAAGGCCTGGATTGAAACAGTAGCACCGAAAATAACAAGCAAGTAACATGAAAAACAGAAATCAAGCATTCTAAAGAACACAATTTATAGTAGACAAATATAACATAAACTACATCACATTCAGAAACACTGGAGCTTACTGGATCAAACGGAGTCCTGGTACTGAGATCGATTCGAAGGCCTGGATTGAAACAGTAGCACCGAAAATAACAAGCAAGTAACAAGAAAAACAGAAATCAAGCATTCTACAGAACACAATTTATAGTAGACAAATATAACATAAACTACATCACATTCAGAAGCATGGAGCTTACTGGATCAAACGGAGTCCTGGTACTGAGAATTCGATCGAAGGCCTGATTGAACAGTAGCACCGAAATAAAGCAGAACAATGCGCCGAAGACGAAATCACAAACGGTGTGAAACTTCTCTAAAGGCCCAAGAGCAACACTGGTCCATTGAATGTTTCCGCTTTGCTAACCCACTTCAAGCGCACCGACCAGTACAAAAGCGGCCAGTTCACTCGGAAGAAAAAGGATTTTCGAGTGTGGGACTTCTGTACAATGCCTTGTCCTGGATCGATGGCAGGCAGGATTAAACATACTCGAGTGCGCTAATCTTTCGGCATTTCAAAAGTGACAAAACGATCGACAAACATGTGATTCGACAATGTGGAATGCTGCGGTGTGTGTGTGGGACAGTGGAATGAATGTGGATTTCCGGTGGCTGTAATTTGGGAAATCTAGGAGCATACTACTCCAACATATACAGTAGAACCAATCCAAGTAATTTGTAAATATAAAAAAGGTTTAAAAAAAAAACCTTTGCGTTATTAATAAGAGTTTTAAGAAACTACGTATTCAAAAGCGTGTATAAGAAAAGTTCGGGAATTCAACGAAGTAAAATTCCATCTTCAGTACATAAAAATGATGAGTGAATGAAAACCGAAATATGCTAACGCTATAAAAATAAAAAATATATTTAAAAAACAATGTTGCGAACAAAGTGTATACAACTAAAACCAAGAATTTTTAAGTAATTATGGTTTAGACACTAGAAAAATAAGGAGTGATGGCCGCAGCCCGCATGTCATTTACTAAGTTACCTATCCTAAGTTTCTTTCCTAGGTATCTCTAATTTCAGCCGCCGGAAATTATTGTAGCGGATTTAAAATCTAAAACATGGTTGTATTTCCGAAATGTTTCGCTAGTTCATTTGAGAATGTTTTCAAAAACTATAAATTGTATACTACCATGAAATAAATAAAAAATTTGTCAATTATTGTAATTATAATTGAAATATTAGGTTTAAAATTTTAATGCTCGTTTCAGGCTTGGGGTAACTAACTATTCCAAGGAGTATTAATTTTTAATACTTATTACTAAAAGGCAATTTCAATACTCCATTTTAAATATGAGATTATTCCCCCTTCCTCAAAGCAAAAAAAAAAAAAATGCGGTACGTTACAAAAAGATTTAATATAAATTGCTTTTACTGGGGGGTGCCTAATTTTCCTAATAATTTATTTATCTTTTTATTAAATATGGTTTTTCTGCCTTTATAATTAAACCAAAATCTAAAAGTAAAATATTTATTTGTGAAATATTTTCTTATTTTACCTTAAAATTAAACTTTCAAACGTTAATGGGCTTACTAGTATAATATCCAATATATTTTTCAATCAAGTCAACGCACCATGTATACAAATATTTACTTTTTAGAACCTCTCTAATCGAGTGAAAGCAGTTTAGATAACGTCTCGCACGAAACGACTCTAACAGGTCTAAATTGAGTCAAAACAACCAGAAAAAACACACGAGAAGACGACAAGAGTAGGTACAAAAAACCCAACCCAGATAAAGAAACATAACGAAGGTATACAGATAGGAACTTAACTTTGACAGGTAGACAAGAAATAGCGACCGGGTGTCTACGGGACAGTTCTTTTCGATGATAACGTCAAGGTATAGGAATAAGAATAAGAAATAGTTCGAACTCGAGAAGATTGCAAATGATATTTCCTTGAAAGAGGGTGGCGGGGGATAAGAAGGTGAATCGCACACCCCTTTTCTACACACAATGCCACGCTCAAATTTTCGTTTCAAAAGCGCGTTAAAGAAATAATAATGATTATGTTTTACTCGTTCTTTTATATAGCAGGAACATAATTCTACTATTCTCAAAATTGGAATTTTTAAGCATTTCCTCTAAATATTCATGGTTTTATTTTTTCGTTTTAATGAAAATTGCTGTTTATACTTTTAATTACTAAATTTAAAATATAAGGTAATGAAAGTATTGCGATAGGCATGGGATCGAACATCCGAAATGGAGATTTTATGTTTTCTACACGTTTTGGAGGGCGCCGATTCTTAAAAAGTAGTTTTTGAACATTGGCTGTCTGTATGCAAGTTCCTAATAAATGTTGAAGTACCTGTTAAGTACCTGTTCTTAGTACATTACAATAAGGCTATTGAGAAAATCACGTATGTATGAAAAGGTAGCTGGATTTAAAGGCAAGTGGTAGACAATCTACTTCCGCCTCGTCCAGCCATCTCTTCCTGGGACGTCCAACTCTTCTCCTTCCTTCTGGTTTTCCTTTATAGATTTTCTTTGTGGCTCTCTCCTCACACATTCGCTCGAGATGTCCGAGCCATTGAAGTCTTTATCATATGAAGTCTTTATCATATGAAGTTTTTATCATATCCACTATATCTTTTTCTTTGTATAACTTTCTCAACTCCAGATTACTTCGGATTCTCCACACCTCTCCTTCTCTGACTGGTCCAAATATTTTTCTTATAACTTTTCTTTCAAATGTAATAAGCATCTCTTCCTCCTTCTGAGTAGTAGTCCATGTCTCTGCTGCATATGTGACAACAGGTCGGGTTAGTGTTTTATAGAGTAGTGTTTTAGTGTGTTAGTTAGTGTTTTACAGTGTAATAATACATTACAGTCACAAATATTTCAGTATATCAATTCTTAAAAAAAATATGTTAAAGGGTATTTGAAAAACACTAGCAAAAAAAGTGAATAACTAGTTTCGAAAAGACTCACAAGAATCACATCCTTGTGTCCCCTGCCAGACACTAAGCCTAATCCCATCATCTTCGGTTGAGGTACTGAACAGAATCGTGTATCTTTTTCAGTGTTCTTCCTCCCTCCCCCCGCCCTTCTTTATCAGTGTTCTTCACTGACCTCCCCCCTCGCCCCCACGGTGTCGGGGTGTCGACAGAACGGGCCGGATTCTACAAATTACCTGCCGTCTGTCAGCTTACATTATTTTGCATGGACTCTTGCGTTCTCCGATGCTATCCCAACCAGAAGCAGATTGTGTTACTGGAGCGTATTGAATGTGATTTACCAATGATTACAGTATATACTCGATGTAAAAGTGCCGCTTGAAGTGTGAGATTGAATTATTCGTAAGGTGTGGGTAATGTTTTTTTTTTTGGTATAATTTAAAATGTGTACCTCAGATATCAAAATTTTTTGCTATTGGATGAATCAGGCCTCAAAAGTACATGTTTGTAAAATTAAAACTAAAGGTGGATTCCCACATTCGAATTACACCAGGTTCATCCAATATCGAAATATAGACATTAAGATAACCATTGAAACTCTTTATAGTTTTCTGGTCTTCCGTTATTTTATTGCAAAAATGCCTGCCACCGGGTACGCAGGTTTACTCCAATTCATTTTAATCCTACGAGGTAGTAAGATTTATGGCTCATAAGATATGTAGCTACAACTGATGCTACAAAAAATCGCAGAAAAATAGCATGTAATTTACACAGAATATTTTTATTTCATACGAATAATTTAAAATTTTTAACTCAAAAACTGTTTTTTAACAGATAAATTCTAAAGGAAAAAAAACGAAATTTTACTATACCCTGGCGAATAACCGAACCACAGTACTATCTAGGAATAATACACTGCGAACCCTGTCTCAAACCACCGACCTTTAGATCTTCAGTCCTACGCGCTCCCTAGTTGTTTCTTTTTACAGAGTTTTCACAAACAATTGAAATGCTTGTTCTGTTGTAGTCTAGTACTCTTTATTTGGTTAATAACGGAAATTTTTTTCCCCTTTAAATAGCATATTTTTACAGAAAAAAAAATTAAAGAAAATAACAGTATTTTTCTGCTAATCTATATTTGTTTTCTCTGAAATTAACACATTTTTATACAGTGTATCATTCCTATAACTGATTATGATCATTTAAATGAATATAGTGGGCAGAACAGAGAGAAACTAACAGATTTCGTTCCTATCTGTATTATTCAGATGACGTAATACCTCAACAATAGTCTTGATGAACTGGACTCTTCTTATTGTACTTTCTACTTACATTTTTCAGAACAAATTTCTGGAATACCTAGGAACTCTTTACTTTCTAGTCATCATTAAACCTTGAATATACCTGGAAGCCGAAAAACTTTCCAGCATGCCCAAAAAATCCCAACACAATTTCCGCCATAACACCTCCCCGCTTCGCTGCGAAAGAAGAATATTTAAAGAACAAGTTGGAGTTGAGGAGGGTCTATTAAAAAAACCTCTTGCAGACGACAAGACCACCCAGAACGAAAGGGGCGCATCGTCGCCTGATCGCGTCTATCATCACAGAACAGCGTCGTGTGCCACTATACCCCCCCCCCCCCATATTGTCGCGGTATGAATCCCTGTCACCAATTTTGCACGGTGTTTAGGCTCCTGAAACTCCATATCTTTGCCGCATGGATGCCGACTTGAGCTTTGTGGAGATGCGCCCGCGAGGAGTTGGATTGGATGCATAAAAACGAATTTGGAGTGTTGTAATAATAGTGCGATATTTCTCAGTAGAAATCGAGTGTTGAATTTTTATGAAAAAACGGTATTGGAGTGTGGTAATAATAGTGTGATATTTCTCGGGGTAGAAATCGAGTGTTGAATTTTTATAAAAAACGATTTTGAAGTTTTGCAATAGTTGTGATATTTTTCAGGAGAATTGATTATTAAATTATTATAAAATGATATTGAAGTTTGTAATAGTCTAAGTGTGATATTTATCAGCAGAATTGATTTTTAAATTGTTATAAAAACGTTATCGTAGTTTGCAATAGTCTAAGTGTGATATTTATCAGCAGAATTGATTTTTAAATTGTTATAAAAATATCCAGTTTGCAATAGTAGTGTGATATTTCTCAGTACAAATTGATTGTTGAATTTTTATAACAAACGGTATTGGAGTTTTGTAATTGTAGTGTAATATTTCTCATGGGAATTTGTTGTTAAATTATTAGAAAATGTAGTATTGGAATTTTGCAATAGTAGAGTGATATTTCTCAGAGTAGAATTGACTGTTAAATTATAAAAATTATATTGGAGTATTGTAATAGTAGAGTAATATTTCTCAATAGAATTTATTGTAAAATTATTAAAATTATTTAAAAATGGATGGTCAAAAAGTTGAATGGAATGTTTTTTTTAATTCAAAATAAACACTGAAATAAACGCATAATTTAATTTTAAGAAATCATATTAAGATTTTTCCCTCAGCAGTTAAATGAAAAATTCCTCTGCGAAAGGGGATACCGACTTTTGTACTGTGAAGATGTCCAAGAGGAGTTGGATTAGATGCAGAACAAAGATATTGGAGTATTGTAATATTATTTCTCGGCAAAATTGATTGCTAAATTATTGTAATTATTTAAAAATGACTAGTAAAAAGGTCCAAATACAATGTTTATGTTGTTCGTTACGTTTGAATTTATTGATTTTTATTATTCATTATCATTATATCCATTATATCCATTATCATTAAACTCAAATGTAACACTAAAAGAATTGTATAATTTAATTTTCAGGTGAGAAACCGGAAAAAGATTTTTCACTTAGTAGTTAAATGAAAAAAATATTCAAAAATAATTGAGCTTTAAGAAAAAGTACATTGAACATTTTTTTAGATTTTTTAGTAAATAAAATTCGATCGAAAAGCTTTCTCAGTAAATATTTCTTTTCTTTAAAATGAGTAAGTTACTTCTTGTAAAAGGGCAAAAATATTTGATAACTTGTAAGCCCATATCAGATTTCACATAAAAGTTTTTTTTAAAAAAGCAATTATGGGAAAGATATCGATGTTACACTCATGTCCATAAATTAAGGATAATGAAGTTCAGGCAAAGAAAGAGACAGAAGAGCAAAACAAATTTGACTTATTTGTAAAGTCTATTTATTAAACAAAAGGTAAAGAGCAAAAAAGATGCTATATGTTTGACATAATTAATAAAAATTGCGATTTTTACTCCCTGGAGCAAATTTCAAAAAAGAACCTATTTACAAAAAAACAGTATAACATGGTTAGTATGATGGTTAATACGGAGTATGTCTCCGTACGATGCAATACAGGCCGTACAACGCCTAGGCATGCGAGTATCAAAATATCATCTGATCTTGGGGAATATTACACCACTCATCAAGCAATGCCCTCGAAGTTCCGGTAGACAGGTGGGAGGAGTTGACGGTCTGCAATCGTCGGCCAAGATATCCCACACATGCTCTATTGGATTCAAGTCCGGTGAGTATGCTGGCCAATCCATACGGGTGATATCCTCCGATTGAAGGCATTCGTCTACAATGTTTGCACGGTGAGGACGGGCGTTGTCATCCATAAACAGAAATTCAGCACCCATGGCGCCCCGAAACAAACGTACATGTTGTTCCAGAATGACATCCCGATAGATGTGGCCTGTCATCGTTACACTCTGAACATGCAGGTCAGTTCTGGAACCAAGAATAATTCCTCCCCAAACGAGCCATCCTCCACCAACGTAACGGTGTCGTCAATGGTGTTCTCTTGGTGGTAACGGGTACCTGGTGCTCTCCATATGAAAGTCCGGCGAGAATCAGACTGCAAACTAAACCTGGACTCGTCGGAAAACATCACACAAGACCACTGTTGCGGTGTCCACAATGCATGCTCTGTACTCCAGGCTAATCGCAGGCGACAGTGAGTTGCTTCCGGGTGATTCTGAATTATCCTTAATTTATGGACATGAGTGTAATTCCTCCGAAGTAATTTAATTCTTCTCAACTATTTCTCCCGAAGAAAATATTTTGCCGTTATTTATTAAAATTGTACAAACAAACTTATTTGTAATCTGAAAACTAGCTACCACATATTTGTATAGCAATTAATTTATAATATCTTCTATTTTTTGATGGTAGTAAGGGGGGGAAAATATAGGGTGCACTTTATAATCTTTTTCTTCTTTTTTACATTGCATTATCAGTAGCTGTTTCCGCTTACTTATACAATGGGGCCGTGCGGGCGCTGCTGCATTTTCAGGGACTGCACCCAAAAGAATATTTCTTGTGCAGAAGAAATGAGGATAAAAGCAGACGATATGTTTAGCCTATTTTTCTTTTTTTTAATTCGAAAGAATTTAAAAATAAAAATGTAGGTATTGACATGCGTTCGATGTCCGTCTGTCTGTCTGTCCGTACCCCCCTTCCAAAATCGGTTCTATCCATCGGATCTTAAAATTTCTTTTTTTGTTAGAATGGTTTGACCTCAGAGACTCGACATTCATACTTTTTGTCCGCCTGTCTGTACGTCCGGACGGACATAAATCTACTATTGAATTTAATTATTGAAATTCAATTCTGAGTCATTTAAATCGCTGTTAACAAATCAACAATGGCATGAGAAAGTTTATTTATTTAAAAATATTTGAAGCAAAATAGTTTTTTTATGAATCAGTTTGGAATGACGTCATAAAATGTAGCACAATGTGATTCTTTGATTGTTCATCAATTGTTTACTAAGAAAGCGACAAGGCATAATTTTTGCATACAATTCTGCTTAGTTTTAATTTACATTTTTTTAATGCCGTTTGGAGTAGTTTCATGTTTTTTGTTATTAATAAATATATTATTATTCTTCGAACTATAAATAAATCGAGCAGACGATAAATAATATTAAGTTAATTTGCGAAAGAATATTAAGGAAGATAGTTGATTTTGGCTTTTAGCAGTTTAAATTATAGCTGATGCTGTGTTTAGCGATTTTTATTCTAATGTGTATAAATCTTGTGTAGAAACGGTTGTCGATGATATTTACTGTTAGGAACCTAGTTGTTTCCCGATAAGAATTTCAGTAAGTATTTAAGTTACAGGAAAGTAGGCTATTTTAGTTCTTTAAGAACTTCTTGTTTTATTTAAAATATAATTAGTTTGGGAAAAAGAAATTAATAACTAAGAAATTCTCGAAATAAAATACCATAAAATTATGAAGTGTTTTCAGCTTATTGAGATTTTAGTATCTTTTCCAAATAACTCAAGAGCTAATAAGTATAGTATATTTTATAAATAATATGAATATTTGCAGAAATAAAACAAAATATCTTGAGTGGCTTCAAAATAAGTTTGTTTTCAAACAATCGAATAAAGGTTGCTTTATTTTATACATTTTTATAGAGAAACAAAGCATTCCGAAACGAAAGTGTGTATTAACAAGAAGTTCATAAAGAACTAAAATAGCCTACTTTCCTGTTACTTAAATACTTACTGAAGTTCTAATCGGGAAAAAAACTAGGTTCCTAAAGTAAATATCATCAACAGCCGTTTCTACACTAGATTTATACACATTAGAAAAAAAAATCGAAACACAGCACCCAGCTATAATTTAAACTTCTAAAAGCCAAAATCAACTATTTTCCTTAATATTCGTTCGCAAATTAATTAAATATTATTTATCATCTGCTCGTGATTTATTTGTAGTTCGAAGAATAAATATTTATTAATAACAAAAGTAATGAAACTACTCCGAACTGCATTAAAAAACAAGAAATGTAAATTAAAACTAAGCATAATTGCATGCAAAAGTATGCCTTGCCGCTTTCTTGGTAGATAATTAATGAATAATCAAAGAATCAAATTGTTCTACATTTTATGACGTCATTCCAAACTGATTTATGAAATTATTATTTTGCTTCAAATATGTTTAAATAAAGTTTCTCATGCCATTGTTGATTTGGCAACAGTGATTTAAATGACTCAAAATTGAATTTCAATGCTAATTCAATGGGAAATTCGCCGACAGATAGTAGATTTATGTCCGTCCGGACGTACAGACAGACGGACAAAAAGTATGAAAGTTGGGTATCTGAGGTCATAGCTTTCTAACAAAAAAAGAATTTTTAAAATACGATGATTTGAACCGATTTTGGAAGGGGGGTACAGACAGACAGACAAACGGACAGACAGGCGGACAGACAGACGGACAGACAGACGGACAGACATACGAACAGACAGACAGATGGACAGACAGATGGACATCAACCGAATTTAATACCTACAGTGATTTAAATGACTCAAAATTGAATTTCAATGCTAATTCAATGGGAAATTCGCCGACAGATAGTAGATTTATGTCCGTCCGGACGTACAGACAGACGGACAAAAAGTATGAAAGTTGGGTATCTGAGGTCATAGCTTTCTAACAAAAAAAGAATTTTTAAAATCCGATGATTAGAACCGATTTTGGAAGGGGGGTACAGACAGACAGACAAACGGACAGACAGGCGGACAGACAGATGGACAGACAGACAGATGGACATCAACCGAATTTAATACCTACAGTGATTTAAATGGCTCAAAATTGAATTTCAATGCTAATTCAATGGGAAATTCGCCGACAGATAGTAGATTTATGTCCGTCCGGACGTACAGACAGACGGACAAAAAGTATGAAAGTTGGGTATCTGAGGTCATAGCTTTCTACAAAAAAAGAATTTTTAAGATCCGATGATTAGAACCGATTTTGGAAGGGGGGTACAGACAGACAGACAAACGGACAGACAGGCGGACAGACAGACGGACAGACATACGAACAGACAGACATACGAACAGACAGACAGATGGACAGACAGACAGTTGGACATCAACCGCATTTCAATACCTACAGTGATTTAAATGACTCAAAATTGAATTTCAATGCTAATTCAATGGGAAATTCGCCGACAGATAGTAGATTTATGTCCGTCCGGACGTACAGACAGACGGACAAAAAGTATGAAAGTTGGGTATCTGAGGTTATAGCTTTCTAACATAAATAGAATTTTTAAGATCCGATGATTAGAACCGATTTTGGAAGGGGGGTACGGACAGACAGACGGACAGACGGACAGACGGACAGACGGACATCGACCGCATGTCAATACCTACTTTTTCATTTTTTTAATTCTTTCGAATTAAAAAAAGAAAAGTAGGCTAAAAATACAGGTAACTTAACATTGATCAAGAAAATTATTCTGCCTCGTCCTTCCTTTGAAATGTAATTATTTTCCCGGGTGGGGTGGTACATGATTACCCACGATTTTATTTAATAATTTATCAGGGGTCCATACATTGATTCCTCTGTTCATTAAAAAAATTTCATGACAATTTTATTGACAAAGTAACAACAACATTTTAATCAATATCTGCAAAGGAAAAATATGGCATCAATTAAGAATAACATGGTGTTAAAGTGGCTTGAAACCTCCAGCTGCAAGCAATGAAAACAGCGAATAATTGCAATCAGCAAAAGAACCCAAATTAAACTAAAAAATGCTCATGACACTTTTCTTTCTTTATAAAAAACATTAGTTCTAAAAAATTACACAGAATTCAAATTTGCAATAAAATTACTTACTAGAAATCATAAAATCAGAAAGCTAATATTTTTTTAATAAACCAAAATATAATAAACACAAGTCTATGCTTTTAAACAGCAGAAATCACGTTGTATTATTCAACGGAGCAAATCTATGCTTAATTTTTTTTCAAAATAAAAAGTTCCTGCTCTAGGAGATAAAATACAAAATAAGTCTACACATAAGAATAAATACTTTTATACCATTCCTATATAATTTCGGAAGCAACGTGGGAGAAATGCTATATTTTGGAAGCAACGCAACCTATCTGTCTGAAGCATGGGAAAGTGAATCTCGGTGGCTGGGGCTTATCAAGTCCCTGAGTCCTGTCTGAAGGCGGCAAGCAAAAGTAAATCTCTCGTAAAATAAACAAGCGGTTTTCTTAATTTTTTTTCTTCAAGAAGGCGGCTGAGCTTGAAGCTGTCGAAGGAGTACTTCAAGGTCGGCGGGCTTTTTCTTTACTTTCTTGGTCGATTTTTTATATATATTTCGTGTATATATGGTTGTTGGTAAAATACGTAGTTCTCCTCGGGGAGTCGTTAGACTCGGGGAGTAGTATTGTCCTAGAAATAAGAGTAAAAAATATATATAGATATATGGCAGGAAGTCACTTTAAGAGTATATAAAGATAAATAAAAAATTCTACAGGTGAGTCATTAAAGGAATATTTTATTAGAAAAACGAAAATTAAAAAAAAAAAAACATTTTTGATACTAAGACGTACCTTTTAAAAGTTCAATAAGGAATGAGGCAAATGTAACAAAAAACACTCCGTACAAACATTATTTTTTGAGCATTTGAAGGGTCGAGTTGCAATAAACTCACATTCTCCAAACTATAACTAAGATATCGAGTCCAGTCCATTCATTGGTGACTTTTGATAATGGTAAATTCACAATTGGACAAACTCGTAAACGAACGACCGGACCTTATATCTAAGTTATGTTTTAGAGAATGTGGGTTTTGAAACTATACTCTCCATTTAATTTGAGTATTATGAGGTACAAAAATACGGAAGCCAGGAACAAAACTTGCTTTAGCCTCCCTACCACAACGTTTTACATAGTAATCCCTGGGTCTAGGACATTGTTATTTCTGTTATTTCTAAATAAACATTACTCAGTGGAGTGGCAGGCAATAGAGAGCCTCGTTTATTTCAGATAACGTGATTGGGGCAATGGAGAGCCTTGCCATATAAGTTCAGATCAGTTGGTATAACTACTCTTAAAACAAAAGAGTGAAATTCACTCCTATAGGAGAAGTGCATTTTCGGCACCGGAAAGGAGTAGAAATTAACTCAGACTGAGTTAAAACCGCTCATTTTAAGAGTGAAGGACGCAGATTGTTTTCTTTTATTTCTTTTACCCACTCCGAAAAAGAGTGAAATTCACTCCTATAGGAGAAGTGCATTTTCGGCACGGAAAGGAGTGGAAATTAACTCAGACTGAGTTAAAATCGCTCGTTTGTTTTAAGAGTGTATGGCCTATGCAGAGGATACTGCTTCCCTTCTTTTTGAAGGCGCTCACATCCGTGAGAGACGCCATTGCCGACGTCTTCGGGGATCTTGCCACCTTCCAGCAGAAGGCAGCGGCTCTCGCTGCCTGCTCTTCCAAAGCCGACGAGATGGGCTGCTTTCACTGCTATCCCCATAGAGCTTCCTTATATACAGCATCCGCTGTTTTAGAGACCCATAGCCCATTAGTTCCCACCGTTACTTCTTACACTGAGAAAAAAATACTGTAAACATACAAAAAATGTTTTTGTAACGTTACAGAAATAACCAATTTTACAAAAAAAGTTTTTGTAATTCTGAACAGAAATCTTCATTTCTACAGTTACAGGAAATGTTCTAGTATTCGCAATTTTTTTCAACCAATCATCTTCGACTTGAAGTTGCGCGCGCATCGCTTCTAAAGTTTCGTTTGTGATCTGGATCTATTCATCGCCATTTAAAAATGATATAACGTTTTAAATTTGATACAGATATAAAATATAGGTGAGTAACTTTTATTTCTTTCTATTATACTATTAATAATTCTTATTTTTGTATTCGGCATTGTTCCGATTGTTTAATGTTTTATGTTCATGAACATTTCGTTAACATGTAATGAAGCCGACCCGGTGACGCAACGGTTAGGGAGCTAGCCTTTGGAGCTTCTGGGTTAGAGTTCGAATCCCGGTAAGGCATGGATGTTTGTGTTTGTCAATAAATGTTGTTATTTGTCTATGGTTTTTGTGTGTCTCTTGTGCCTGTGTCATTTCTGGGGTTGAGTACAATAGACCTGAGGTCGCAGTGCTCGGCGAACTTGCCCCCCACCAAGAAAGTCATAACATATAATGAAAATTGTTCTGTTTTGCTAGAAAATAAGTAATAATAATAATATACATAAAAAAGTCTTGTAAAATTACAAAAACATTACATGTATAGCATACATAAAAAAGTCTTGTAAATATACAAGATATATATAGGTAATGTTAACACAAATATATTAAGTGTTTTTACAGTACTATTTTTAGTAGTTATTTACTAGAAATTTTCTAGGAAAAGTTTTTTACAATTTTTTTTTTTGTTATGGTTACAGATTTTTTTTTCACAGTGTAGACGAGTCAGTAGAGCCCTCCGGGTCGTCTGAGATACTTATGCAAGATACAACTATGGCCTACTCAACTTCTACAACTCGTACCACACGGATAGTGTGACGTCACCAAGAGCTTCTGTGGACGTTTAATAGTTGAGTCGGCCGTGGTAAACTTACGCAAACATCTCCGTTGTTTAGATTCCAAAATAGTTTGATCCTCATTTTATCGAAGCACACACACTAAAGGTATATTATTAACAAATACCTATTTTTTTTTTTAAAGTTCCATGTCAAGGATTATTAATTATTGAAATAGATAATGTTGCATCCAGATAAGAACGCGTCAAAGACTGCTTGTTCGTTCTTTCTCTCTCCTCCCTATCTCCAGGGAGGGTCGTGCTTTCCATATCCGCGTTTTGTTTGAACGTTTCCCTCTGTTGTACTAATTTTTCATTTGGTCTTGCGGGCTATTTTAAGCTTTTATGAGGGGCTACCTGAGGTGTAATAGTCAATTTGTCTCTCATCGAGTCTAAGGCTTCCGGATCATTCATAACAATGGGGAGGGTAACAGGGGTTGGAGGAGAAAAAAGAAAAAAAAATCAGTGAATTTCAAATTAAAAGTAATTGAAGCTGGATTGTATCATATAAATAAATCACAATTAAAAAATATTTTAATGTAGAGTTTAGTAAGTCTTTTAACCGATAGAGTATGTAGTTAACTTGTGAGTTATGAGGTAAAAATGATATAAATTGGATTGGCAAATATCTTTGAGGCTATCGGCTTGATTGTCAATACTGTAGGTCCAATTACAAAGAATGTGGATTTATATTTAAAGCATTAACCGTAACACAACATTAAAATATTAGAATAAGAATAATATGCATGCCAATTTTTGTGTTTCAATTACCGACTATAGTAAGTCAAGCATGCTGTTTTAATTGATTTAAAAGATTTTTAATAAAAAGGGAATCAAAGTTAGATAAAGAAAGCATTAATATTATTTAATTAATTTAATTACTTTAAATCATAATTAACTAATGAAATCCCTCAGAAAATGGAAATGATCTTAGTATCAAGTAACCCGTCTTTATGTTTATTTTGATTTTAAATAATGATATTAATTTAAACTAGGACGAAAAAAATTATATAAGCTGTTTCAATGGTATAATCCTTTGTTTTTATTTTTTCAAATTAAAATTGATTTTCATTGTTATTATTTGTGCTTGATTCTCTTGTTATTCTTTCTTGCTTCTTTGTAAAAGCTCAAAATATCATTGATAACTTTTTTAACTGAAAAAACACACACACATGTTTTAGGAAAAATAATATATTTATTTTTTGAATAAATTATTACATTATGATAAATTAGATCAGTATTAACCCAAAATTAAAAAAATATTAATAATAAAAAATGTGGATTAATATATTCAGACAATTTTTAGGACAACAAAAAAAAAAAGGCTTCCCGGCATTGTAACTAATATGATGGTAAAACAGCTTCTACAGGGGCACTTTGAGAGGCGCTGTCACTGAAAACTTTATTTGATTTTAAAGTGGTACGACAATATTTCTATAATAGAATTTTATTTACAGAAATTGATGAAAAAATCCTGTAAAAAAGAATACATGTATATTTTATGGAAAAAATGTCGATTGTGTGTAAAATTTTCTTGAAGATTTAGTACGGTAACATTCCCTCGTGCATAAATTACAGGTGTGCATAATCAGTCATTTGAAACACTAACAGTTCTACAACACAAGAAACGTAATTAATAAGCACTATTTCAAACAATTAAAAAAATAAGTATAAATCACAACTCAGAAGTTTACTAAAAATCTCTCCAGTTAAAAAAAGGATTTTCGTTTGCAATCATAATTGGATCTTCATAAATCATAGTGGACTAATCCCCTTTTTACAGTTTTTGAGTTAGAATATAAAATTATGGCTTCAAGTCATGATCTTCTCTATAAAAATTTGGCGACGCTCTTAGCAATTTTTTTGTTCGATAATGACATGAGGCAAATCCAATTATAGTTCAAAGGGATAGTTCCAAGCGCTATGCGGAGTTCGTTTCTTGGTTGTTCGTATTTGGTGTATGCGAGGAGGACATGATCACCACCACACATTAGTTGCAAGTCGGACAGTTTGGTGATTGCTCTAGGTTAACTTTACACAAGACATATTTCGTTGGGAGGGACCGAGTCCGTAATCTGTCTAGGAGAGAGTCTTCAGCTCTTGTGTGAGATAGATGGGTCTATATGGCTTATTTGATGAGGGAAGTTTACAGCGTATTTCGAACTCGTCCAAGCGGTCTGGATGGCTGCTTTCTCGTCTCTCTTGACTGATTTGAAGGTCTTGGGTTACCATTGTGAGGTAGTGCTGAGAAGGCACTTTTGTGTTTAACTGCACTGAAATGATCCGTGAGAGAATGGCTATTTGTTGATTGGTGAATGGTTAATACAGTTTGTTTTGGTACGACTCGCGCTCTATGCTGCTTCTCGTCTCTTTTGACTGATTTAAAGTCTGTGAACCCATGTGAGTCATCTGTGAGAAGGGCACTTTGCTGCATCGCCGATTGGTTTCACCCGCTACGGATTGGTATAGTAAAACCAAACCACGTTTGCTGCCGCCAATTTTAGCTTCTTGGTCGTTGGCAAAGCTTTAACACAGCTACGTATGTCTTGTAATTTAGAACCGCGGTCAAGTGACGAGATTGACACTTTAAAAATAAATCCCAAAATTAAACGTTCATAATTTTTTAGAAGTGCAAATTTCGGCTTTATTTCTATTCTAAACAACGCATCTCTAGAAAAGATAGCCAGGGGGCGCTGTAAAAGGCGTTACATCAATTTACTTAGTATTACTACAGCAGTTTTTTTAGTATACCTACTATCAGAGATTGGTTACAGGTGATTTTCTAGTAAATGGTGTGATACCTGTAAAGTTACTAAGTAATCGTTAGTAAATTTACGCCAATTTTTTTACAGTGTACCATCGTGCTTACGGAGTAGTTCCGAATGTTCCACAATAAAAATTTACAGTGAAGGTCAACAACATTGAACAATTATACCGTGCCAATCGCAGTCGAATAGCACTGTGAATTAATCATATACAATATATTCGCACACTATCCTAAAAGCATAAGTAAGTTTTTTTTCTTCAAATTTCAGAGGTTTTTTTTAACTTAGTTTTACATGGTTTAATTAAGAATGGAAGCGGTAGCCGGGTCTCCAAACCGAAGTCTTTTCTTTGTGTTAATCCAATGAAAAAAAATTCTAAGCCAAATAATTTCGATTACATTGAAAATTTTTGCAGATAACTTTTTATAGGATAAATGTAGCTGACTTATAACCCTGATCCCCCTTGAAATCAGTTCAAATATTTGTTTTAATTTCAATACATAATTTTATAACAAAATATTCAAACCAATTTCAAAAAGCTGTACAATACTTTTTTTATATAGCTATATTTACCATATGATACAAAAAGCATGATAAATTATTCAATACAGCCCAAGTTATTTGTCTAACAAAATTATTTTTATACTTTGCAACACAGAGAAAACTTAGAGACGGTTTAGAGACCCGATCGCTTTGATATGTTCATAATACGTTAACTACTTGTCCCAAAATAAAGTCCATATAACTATTTTCGTGTCGCGTGCATCTCCATAGAATTCCCATTAGACCCCTTTCAGCCCACTGTGGGGGGGGGGGAGGGGGTTGTAGCTGACCGGAACCGGATGGAAGAGCCGGAAGATCAAGTGGAAAGCGTCCACTCATGCAATTCGAGCATTACAATGGCACGAGGGGATCGCTCGAATTTCGTGTCACAACCCTGGAGGCATAGGGTTAATCCATTAGTTTGTTTGTTACTGGTATTTCTTTGGAATGAACTCAGTATTGGTAGTGTACACTGTTTAAAAAGTTTGGTACAAGAATCCTAGAACTTTCAAGCTGTCACCATTATTTGGAGCATTGATTTACCACTTTTTCGAAGCATAATGCATCAAAGTTACGGTTTTACCACAAAATTCGTAAATTTTCAAATTATTGGTGGCAGCTAGAATGTTCTAGGATCCCGTTGTAATCTTGCTCACAACATTTTAATAGTGTAGTTTAGTATTACATTGTATGAATTTTTTAGAACCTCTTTCACTAAAAATTCATTTGTCTAAAAAAAACCGCCAAACACATCATTTAGTGCTGAACTTTTAAACGTCAAATTTGAAGAAAAGGATGATTGAGAAGAATTTTTTTTATGTGAGATGGATGTGGTATCACTGAAAAAAATCAGAAACTATTTTTGATATAATTGAAATGTTTCTGAAAATGTAAGAGACCTCTTATTGATGTCAACTTCGAATTGGTTCGAAAATTTAATAATTATTGCTCATCGTTTGCTAAGTTCATTTGGATCTCGAAGAATAAATATGTAAAATTTGGTCGCACTTAAAAAAAGTAAAACATTTCAAAATAACTAAACAAATTGATTTTTAAAAAAAAATTAAAAAAAGAAAGTGAAAAAATCTCGCCAAAAGAAATAATTAGTCTTTAAAACATAATTATTCCTTACTAAACGCTTAAATGTAAATGGAAATTTACGTCAGCTTTTTAAAATAAAAATAGAACGCCTTATGTCTCTTTCTAAATAGATAATGCAAATAATAAAATAATTTTATTGTGACATATATTATGTCATAATTAGTGTGAAAGCTAAAATTCGTAAATATTTTGATATGAGATCTATGGCAATAGCTCCGTTAGCAGCATAACACTCCTGAACTACTTTAACAATAATTACATTTCGGGACACCCATTTCATTTACGACTGTAAGCCGAACTCTTTTGACGACACTTCGCCAACTCTTAATAAAGATCTACGCAACTCATAAATGACACAAAGCTCTCGACTACACCGAACACCCTATTTGATTTATTCGCCATTCCTGTTGTTGGCGAAAAGGAATAACGATATTCTACCCTCCTTAATGAAATACAAATCTCCCCTCGACTCCCGAATTGAAGTTGTTTGTATGTTGGGGGAGGGGAAAACCCTTTACAAAAATTGGACACTGTGATTTCCAGTGCACCACGCTCCGTGTATTCGCTGAATCACTTGACCGACCATAATGGTCAAGTGAGCAGTCGGACTGATTGCAATTGTGGAAGGAAATTAGATCAACTCCCCCCGACGCCGATGGGGGGAGGGTCTGATTAACTCGAGAAATTAACAACTCAAGGGAATTGCACGATTAAGTTTCCGGGACTGGAGGAGGTTTCTCGATTGGGATTTTTTTCTTGGTTTGTATTGATAGTTGAAAGATTCAGTGATTCGCGAAGTTGGGAAATTTTAATTAAGTTAATTTGAAACGTGGGCTAAGTACTCTTAAATCGTACATAAATAACCCTTCTCCGTCTTAATATGATTGTATGTACTGTATTTTTATTAAGCTTATTTTCTCCAAATTAATATTCTAGTTAGTGCCATTGAATTTTTTGTGGACCGTAAAACATTGTGTAAGTAATAGTACATATTTAATTCGACGTATGATATTCAATATTATAAAAAAATAATATTAATTACTTTTTATTATATATACTAAAAATTTAAAACCGTCTGTAATCTACAACAGCAGAACGGAACTGTGTGTACGCATATGACACGTGAGCAAAGACCACAAAGGGCAATATATTTGCAATTATTTACCAAGCTGTTATTAACAAACATGCTCTTTGTACTACTTATTATAATCCAATAACCAAAAGCTCAAACACCTTGTTTCAAACGCATGCGATAATCTTTTAAACCTTTCTCTGAAACACCTCCAAAGGCACCGAAAAGAAAATAATGAATCTTTTTTCACCAAAGGAGAAAGTTCCCGATTCGATTGGTAGATTTGTGTGCGCTCCGAAACCGTAAAGTTCTGTCCGTAAATCCGTCAACAAGAGAAGGAATTAGGTTGTGTAATCCCCCAGGGCAGAGCTGTAAATAGAGAAATAGATCTTTCCACAGTTAACTTAACCTGAGAGGAATAATTTACGTATTAGAGAGAAGAAAGTGAACACAAAAGGAGATAAATACTTGCGTATTGTTGAAAGTTGTTTCCCCTGTGGGTGGTGGAATATCTCTCAACTTCTTTTGAGAAGGAAATTCTGTGTTTTTTAATATCATTTGAATTTTAACGGGTGTTTTTTTTTCTTATTTCAAGAGATTATATATTTAGTTAAATGAAATTAAAGAATTTATTTTTGTCATAATTTGTCATACAATTTTGTTATCCGAAATTTTTTTCTTAAATAATTTCGCAGTTTTAATGTATTTATTTTTGATTTGTAGGTACTTTCCTTGTTTCTTGCTATCTATCTTCGTTATTTTTCGGTTCCAATCACTCAAATTTTAAGTTTTTTAAAGATTGTAAGGTTCAAATAGAATTTTTTCTACATTTGTACCAAAAATGAGTTCTTTTTGATATATCTATTGACCTCCCCACAGTAGAATATTTTATTATATTTATTACTCTCCTAATTAAAACCTTTACACAAAAAGATAAATAGTTTGTCTCAAAAGTTTTGACAAAAAACAATTTAAGGTACAAAAGGTGGGAATACTCACTTAAAAGGTGGGGATGAAAAATGAGTGAAAAAAAGTAGGGGTTTAGGTAGGTATCAATAATTGAAAAAATAATAAATAACAAAAAAATATATAAATAAGTTTTATTTGGAAAAGAAGTACAAAATATACAAAAAAATTGTCTCAAAAGTGTAGAGAAAATCAACTGAGTGCATGTTTAATTCTTAGTTGCATGTTTAATTTTTAATTGTATTTCCTTTTGTTATGATAACATAAAAAATTTCATCGAATTTGCAAGGGGGATTTTCCGTTGCATTAGGGTTTAATATTTACTCCAGTTTGTAGTTTAAAGGTAAAAATAAGGTCTGTATTTATAGCGTAAAGCGAACATATGAGGATAAGTATATAAAAATTAGAAGTTTTTGTGTGAATAAAACAAAAACGTGTAATAAAATTTTAACTTTTGCTGGAACTCTTTTAATCAATGCTTTTTTCTATTTATTTAAAAAATTTTTGCTTGAACCGGCACTAAATCTATGTATGATGACGATTATGAAATATGTATTTATTTTCTATTTTTTTTCAGATAAGCAAGATAAAAAAATATAATTCTTATTGCCGATACAGGAAACTACTTCAAGCCTGATTTCGTTGTTACTGCAGTTATATTCTCATTTGTTTTCTCCAAAAAAATTTACTCTTAAATTTTTTTCCTATGGATTTACAAGGAAAATTGCAACCTAAAAATAAAACAGCAAAATAATTACTTAAAACCTTAAACAAATCTCTCCGGGGCCTTCGGGACTGAATAGTTAAAGACATCCGCCTATTGGTTGAGACTGAGGTTACCGAGTACATTGGGACAAACATGCTCGTTAAAACCAAGAAATTTATAGTCTCGACTCCTGTAGCGTTTGTTTTCGAGATCGAAGTTCCGTTGGGGGTTTAGGTGTAGACCACGTTAATTGACCACGATTCAAATTTAAAAGGCTTAAGTGGCTGTATAATATAGGGTAAAACTATACGTACTGCATTTCGAAGTGAATTGTTAGTTTGTTATTCAACTATCCAGCTCAAAAAAATACCCAAATAAATATCTACTTTATTTTTTATTATTTTTCTAAACGAAAACAATATAAAAAAAACTATGATTTATGAAAAAAAATTATGATAATTATATAGTTGAATGCATAATCTCTGAAACGAATCTGGTCAGGCCAGTGTAAAATATCCTCTCGGAGGATATAAACACTGTAAACAAAAATTATCTTAATTTTCCTTATAAAACTAGTAACGCCATGGCTCCCTACAGGTTTATTAAACTAACATTTCATTACGAAATAAGGGTAATCTCACACCAAATTCGTAATAAGATAGTAACCTACTCCAAATTTGGGACGTGACGTTACTCCATGTAGCTAGCTGCTACCAGTTTTACGGAGCAACGCCACATCAAATATTTACAACGAATAAACAGTCGGAAACGTTCAAACCAAACCAAAGATCCCTCCAAAGAAATCCCAACTATTGAAATTCCTGTCTCACTCTCTAGATTGCGGAAATGACTTCTCAACAGAAGCCTCTCTCCCCCTCAGGGACCATCCAGTGACCATGATGACGTCACGCCGCTTGATTGAGCCATCATCAGGACAACTCGGATCATCTCTGCAAAGGAGAAAGAATACTCTGGGCCAAGCATGGATGGCATTCGCTTTAATCATAGCATGTCAACTGATGCGGGACTCGAACCCGCGTCCTCTCCCTCCCGTCTCTTTATGCCCTGTTTACCCTTTTCTGACCCTGATGCCCTTTCATCTGATGATGGAGTGCTTTTTCGGGATTCGCGAATGAAATTATGATATTTGCAATGAATAGTAAATATGTGTCTGTGGGATGTCTCACATATGTTTATCTTTAAAAATAATCTAAATAAAATAATTTGAATTTAGTGATATGATTATGATTTTTAAGTCAGTACAATTGACAATTCTTCAAAGAAATTTGGTTGTGAAAAGGACTTCAAGATATATTTTCTGATACTAAATTGAAGTTTTATAGGACATTCTTGATTTTAAACTCTTCATTATGTATCCAGTTCTATAAAAGGGCATTTCTACGCGTGACTTACACTACATCGGACGATTTAACAAATTTCGTTTGCGTAGTTCATAATTATTTTCTACTTAATCAAAAAAAATATTGTACGCCAGTTCACCCCTGAACATATACTATTTTTAGAAATCATAAAAAACCATTTTCATTTAGTATTTCACTAAAAAATAATAAAAATGTCATACTGTGACTTACACTACATGAAAGGAAGTCGAGTTTTGGTTATCATTTAAAACTCTCATTTCTTCTTCAGAGTGCAGTAAATCAACATTCTACCAGTGCTTAATTTAAGTACAAGGTTTAAAGCTAAATAATTTAATTGCAAAAAAGTGTGGAAAAATCATAGGAAATAATTTATTAACAGTTTTGTGCGTGACTTACACTACATTGAATTTGTGACTTACACTACATCATGTTAATTGTATCACAGATATGGAAATTTAGGCAATAATAACATAACATATGTAAATAATTTTGAACATGGTAAGTTAAGAATAGCATACATGGTAAAATCATAGTTAGAAAAAGTTACACAACGTCCCCTAAAGTTGGTTTCTGGTAATTTCTTAATTCTTTCTTCAATAGAATTGTCTGAAAAACCTTCCTTCTCAGGCCACGCAAAAAGACTTCCTGACCATTGCAGATGTTTCAGTTTTATTGAATAAGCATCTTTACTTAACATTTGCCCCACAAAATATTTAACGATAATTTTCCTACAAAATGAACTAAAGCTCTTCTTTCAGCATCAAATTCATTTTCAGAATTTTGCTGAGAGGTATTTCCTTTTACAACATTTCCATTTGTTTAATCTGCAGTGTTGTTTTTTGGGGGATTTAATGAAATATTGGCAGTTTTAAGTAAGTATTTGTTTAATTTTAAAAAGCAGAGCAATTTTTGAGTGTCAGGAATCGGAAATATTTATTTTCCTTTGATGAGCAAATATCATTTAATCTACCTATTTCGCCTTTTATACAATTGTCAGAAATGCATAATAGTGATATGTTTGGGCAGATTTCCTATGCAAAGTGAAAAAATCTTTAGCAGAATGTGGGTCAATTTTCCTGGAAGGTGTGGCTGCTTTTATCCCGTCCTCACTGTATCACCAAGTCCATCAAATGGTCCTTTTTCATGACTAAAGGTAAAGATGACCAACATTGGTGGCAGAGAAATGCCATTCAATGTTGTCTAACGGTTGGAACATTGCAATAGAGGTGGTGTATTTTTAGTTAAAGTGTTGTCCGTAAAGTCGTTTTTGCTTTCCTTTTCTTTAAAGGTTTGAAATTTTCCACATGCTTAAAGTCTTTCCCTTTGTTCTTTTGTTTTCTTTTAACTGTTGATTTAGCCATCTTAAATTAAAATTATCAAAATATAAGAAATCTACAAATATTATAGCTAATCTATAATAGATAAATCAAACAGAAGCTGTGACTGACACTACTTTGTGACTTACACTACAAAGCTAAAATTTGTTATAAATAGAGAAAATGCTTTTTATTTTAAAATTAAAAAAGGTGTGGAATTATGCAGAGGTTACTATAGAAAGAAAATATCGTAAAAATTTTGAAGTAAAGCTTTATTTTGAAAAGTTATAGAAACTTTTATATATTTTCGTGACTTACACTACAGTCAAAAATGAGATTTTTATCTTTCTAATTAAGTATCTTTTAGTAATAAATGCCGATTAATAATGTGTTTTTAAGATAGTTCTGATAATCTATTTTAATAATTTTTCCAAAAAATCTGATAAAATGTGTTTCTTAACTTAAAATTCCTGGGTTCAAAATGATGAAAAAACACGAGACCATGCTTTCAAAACAAAGCAGTTATTTGGAAGCTGCTGTGTTGCCAAAGGTGAAACAATAATAGTTGTTGATACAAAAAAAAATAAAATTCAAACTTTTCTTAAGCACATATAAAAGTTACAACTGTAGAAAATAATTTTTTTTTTCAGTTGTGGTATCATTTTACGTGGAATTAACCAAAAGTAACTTCAGAGACGACGCGTTGCTGTTTATTAGGATTTTTGAATGCCGATGCCGATTCGTCACCTAAAAACGTGCAATATTACTAATAAAAATAATTGAGACTATCTTCAAATTAATATTAGTTGAAAAAAGTTATGAAACATTTATTTGTTCGTTGGATCTTATGTAGAATTTTACTTCTTATTAAAAAGAATTCAAAATGGAAACATTTTTAAGCTTCAGTTAAATTGATGTTACTCAATAATTTTTTCCAGCTATAGAGAATTTTCCTGCAAACTTTGCCTTTCACAATACCAGTGGAAATTTGTAAAAAACAGTTTACACTATACAATCTACATTCAGAGAAAATAACTTATTTTAACACCATAGACAAAACCCTTATAAAAAAAAGCAAAAATTACTAACGGTTACTCGGTTATTGGATTCTAATAAACTGCTCAATTGAAGATTATTCGTCTACCAGACTACAACTTTGAAGTTGTTGAAAGGTCCCTGAATTACGTGTAAACAAAAAACTTAGTTCTTAACAAGAACAATACCAATTTCATTTTTGACCTGCTTGATTTTATGTACAAGATATCCATGTTGGGGGGGAGGGGGTGAATCTAACATACAGTGGTATATTTTTCAAGTGATTGAACTTGATATATTTTTAGTATATCTTAATGTAAGGGTCATTCTTCACAAAACGTACGAAACCATGTTCCCGCAAGATATCTTTCTCATGAAGAAAAGTTATGCTTCTACTTGAATTAATTTAAAATGATGAATATTTTATCTACTTACTAACGTTGGATAAATAAAAAAATATCATATATTTTCTGTAAAAGTTTGTGTCCATAGACTGACAAATCATGTCCGTGGGCTGTCTCACCGTCATATCCGTGTACTATTTTAGTTAGAAAGTCCTAATTAAATCCCACTTTTTATAATAAATATTGTTTTTTAATTGAATCGGCATTACTGGAACATACAAAATACAAAATATAATTATAAAGAATATAAAAGATAAATTCTGTGAAAATAAAATGTCCCACAGATTTTTGTCATGTCCGAGTAAAATGTATTATTTAGCATTTATAAGAATTTAGAGATGACAACAGTACTCTGTTTCAGTCTTATCAGTTTTCAATTATTTACGTTAAACTTTTTGTCACTTCGATGGTTTGAATACCACAGAATATAAAAAACAATTAAAAGTTAAAAGTAAAAAACACGACGATTGACAAGATCATAGGGTAATTTCTGTGATCAAGATATAAGAAAGGTAAGCCAACGATTTTAACAAATAATTTGTTATTTCTAGGAAGAAATAAGTCATATAAGCTTAGTTTGCATACTTCGTTCTCTTAAGCCTAAAACTTTTCTGTCTGTGAGCCCTTATTAACGATTTCATCTTGTTCGTGTACCATCACGTCCATGTATTTAGGCCCACGGACATGATTTATGTATCCACAGACATGGCGTTTTAATTATATAAGAATAAATTGATTAAATATAAGTAAAATGCATTATAGTAACATTATATTTTGCCATGAACTAATATAATAAAGTTTAAATTTTATTAAAGTGTAACACATCAATAAAATATTTTTTTGTTAATTTTGGGGATTAAAACATTTCTAAATGAAACATTATTAAATTAAGACTTACTATCAGAATAATTCCTATTAATTGTATGATCTGGATAGATGTTATAGTTCGAATGTAGTATGTAAGTGTAACTCAAATCCAAACTTTCAAAAGCTTTCATCAATATTTTTTTTCTAGATTTTCGCCTCAAATTTTACGTTTTCTGAGGAATGACCCATAAGTGCCAACACTTCAATCTTATTTGCAATCAGCTTACGCTAGCAATATTCCTTCATAGCAGAGTTAGTCACACAACATTATGTTTGTAGTTTTAAAACTCACATTATCCGAAGTATAACTAAGATATAGGGTTCAGACGGTTCATTATGTGACAATAATAAATTCAATCGGACAAAGTCGCCAATTAACAGGCTGTGCTCAATATCTTAGTTTTTTCTTAGGAGAATGTGAGTTTTACAACTACACCCATCATATATTAGATTTTACAATTGGACTGTAGTCTTATTTTAAAGGTAGTTGAATACTGTTATATCAGCGATTTGTATTCTATTTCAATTGTTGTGGCATACGTTTAAAATCTATTAAGGAACACTGAACAACAAGATGCAACAAATTACTCAATTGAATAGTTTTCAATCCATCCTAGATATATGTTTGCAAACACTTTACACCGGCAACACTTATGTCCCGATCGGACACAGCCAGTAATTCAATCGAAGAGGTTTTTACCGCAGGGACTGGCACGCTTGTTGTTTAGGGACTCAATGGGGGAATCAATCACACAATCTGCTCCTGGTCTGATACATGGTAGTTAGGGGCAGAACGAGCTAAGCGACAGGCGGGGGGAGTGCCCAGCTGTCGAGCTCTCGATTTGACGAGATGACTCCCCCGGGTGGGTGATGTCTGCATCAGTGGGTGACTCCCGTGTTTGTTTGCGATGGAACACCCCTCGGGACCCCCACGCAAAAAGTCGTTTGACATTCATAGGGTACTGGATTCGGTAATCTGTGAGGTCCGGGAGGATTGAGCTTGTCCGCAAGCCGGATACGATCGGCCACAAGTTGCGGAGGTGGTTGTCTCCAGGGGTTCGAAATTAACGGTTGCTAGTCGCAAAATGCAACCAGATCTTTCAATTTTGCGACAACAAACAAAATTTAATCGCAGTGATCGCGACTAGTTTCCTAAAATCGTTAATATTAACTTTTTTTTATCGTGGTTTCCAATAACCTCGCTAAAAATATTTATCTTCAAATCACATATTTTCACAGATCCTAAATTTGTCAAACAATTACTGTGAACATATAATCACAAAAAATTAGGCAATCCTAAAAACGCACATCCAAAGCGATCTAAATTGAGAAACTACGACTAAATCCGCAAATTCTCCAAATTGTGGCTATTGCAAAATAATCAAATTGAATTTTGCAATCTATAATAATAAAAGAAAGAGTCTGTCTGTGTGTCTGTATGTCTGTGGATCGTAAAAGACCTACTTATACTGCCCTCAGAAATTCGAAATTTTTAAGATAGATTCCCTTTAATACCAACGTGTGCACCTGAGGCTTTGTTTCTTCATATTTGTTCCATTTTTAGAGAAAATTGGAATTTTCTGAAAAAAATACACCACTTTCGTACAAATCCGATCATTTTTTCCCTTTCGTGTTGCTATTCGACAGAAGAAATTAAAAAGAACACAAAAATTAATTAAAATTGAAATTGCTTTTATTTTCTTGCCATTACCTTCAGAAACTAAATTAATGATTTGAAAAATAATTGAACGTGCCAATGAGCTAAATGTTTTTTTTAAAACCCAGAATGGAGGTTTTGACGTGAAATAACATTGTTATACAATTATGGTTAATTTTGAATTTATCAGGAAAATTGCATGACAGTAAGTTCATATTGAGGAGATTTTTTGTGAATTCATAGAGATGTATCTTTATTTTGAATTTTAAAGCAATAAGTAAGGGGATTTTATTTATAATGAACGGAACAAGGCAAAGCTTATTATCCTATTAGAGCGAGAGCCAGGCCCCAGACCTAAGTCATTTTCTAAGGATGAAATGTATCGGATTAGGTTCGGTTTTCATTTCTTTAGTATATGCATACCCGCTAGAGTGAACCAGTTTACAGGTATCGGGTGCAAAAAGTAGGTACATTATAAATTAACTTAAGTCATTTTCTAAAGGCTGATTTTTACGTATGTTTTAGAAAATAATGTTAAAAGTTAATAATAAATTTCCCAGACACTTTCCGTCGGCCGAAACTTTTCCCAGACGCTTTAAACGTCTTTATCAAGTTCAGACTTTGTCCCACGCATCTGGCGGCGTGAGATGGCGCTACAATCGTCCTCGGACGACAAGAAGGGGAAGTTAAGCAAAAAAGAACTATGTGTGTATTGGAGAGTTGGTTGGTCGATTGACATATGTATTCCGGTTTGTGTGCTTGATCATTGGAGATGTGAAAATGTTGTAAGCTAAAGACAGCTATGGTTACTTGTTTACTAATTTAATTGTCATATTTTATTTGTCATAATTATCGCTATAAGTAAGAGTGGAAATATTACTTAATAATAAATGAAGAATTCCACTAGACTATCAATTAACTAAGTTATTTTTTAAAGCTATGTTATAAAACTATAGAATTATATTATTCTCTTTCTAATTTGCATGTCAACCCTTAATATGTGTTTGGGGGTTGTTTGTCCCATCTGATTTGTCTGGCAGCTTGTAAAAAAGTATTAAAATAGGTCTCTGAGTAACATATATAAAAAGCAAGACTGAGAATATAACTTAAGTTGATTTTTTTTTTTGGGGGGGGATGTAATTTTTCGTGTTTTTATGGTGACAGAAATAAAACTGAGTCGATAAGCAATAAAAACGAAGAAAGAATATCGTTTCGATTTAATTAAATTTTCGTTTAATTAGAAAATAAATTAATAAACAAGTTACCATAGCTGTCTGTAGCTTACAACATTTTCACATCTCCAATGATCAAGACCACAAACCGGAATATATATGTCAATCGACCAACCAACCAACCACTTCTCCAATACACACATAGTTCTTTTTTGCTTAACTTCCCCTTCTTGTCGTCCGAGGACGATTGTAGCGCCATGTAACGCCGCCAGATGCGTGGGACAAAGTCTGAACTTGATAAAGATGTTTAAAGCGTCTGGGAAAAGTTTCGGCCGACGGGAAGTGTCTGGGAAATTTATTATTAACTTTTAACATTATTTTCTAAAACATACGTAAAAATCAGCCTTTAGAAAATGACTTATAAGAATATCCGTTTCAGATTTAAATTGTGAATTTTCTTAAATTGAGAAACATACATTATCCTAAACATGTCGTACTAGCTATCTGCGTGATTCTTTAAAAACGAATTTAGTGACTATAACTCGCAACTACATGGCGACCTTACAAACCGGTAAGTTGGTGATTTCAATGACTCAGACAATCCAACCACTTCTTCAACGAATTTATTCTACACAGTATATCTTTTTAATAATTAAAAAATGTCCCTACTAATGTGCATATGCGCCTATAGTTTTTTAAGTTAGTAGCACAGATTGCTCCCAAATTTCTGCATGCATATTCGAACACTGGTTGTCTCCAGCGACATAAATAGAATGGACTGCTCATTCAATAGTCAAGCAGCTTCCAAAAACGTACCCAACATGAAAATCGCCAAGAGGAGAAAGGTTGCAACATATGGCAACTTATCGCTACCGTTTCGTTTGAACTATGCCAATAGTCGCCAGACCTGAAAATCACATAAAACTAGCCTGGCAAACCGCAATGGTGACTCACATCAATGTCCAAGTCACGTGGGTTTGCTGTTGTGTTAAATAAGAAATATTTGCTTCCATTCGGTTTATCTCTGTTAGATGCCTAATTTTTGTGCAGTTTATAAAATGTAAACATAAATTAAAGAAGATCTGTGATACTTTACAGGTAAGATTGTTTAGATAGGTATATTTATAGTAATTTATTCCTAAAAGCCTATACTTTAATTAGAGTAAATTATTCTATAAGCTCTTTTAAAGGTCAGGGATTATTTTCTTGATAAAAATATTCTGTAAAAGTTCGAATTAGCCTTCTGCGCCACATGCATTGATCAGATCCACGATAATATAACTATAAAAAAATAATGTTTAGCTTTTTTTATTAAAACAGCTGCGATAAGTTTCCAAAAATAGCAATCTTTTTTACCAAAATAGCAATTCATCTTTGTTCCTTTCCCAACTTATTTTTCATACCACTCGATTGTCGGCCTCATATGTTCAAGTTGTTGTGAAAAAACACGCCAACTGGTCGCGATCACGTGATGAGGTAAAATCTTACCCCATCACGTGACCATGAGGGGATCGCCTTTAGGTTTGCCAATGCGCAGTCCATTCTATTTAATGTCTCTGGTTGTTTCTCTAACCGAATCAAGTCGATAAAAAATTTTGCTGCTAGTGGTAATGACCAATTCCATGCAAAATTTTACTTTAAGTAGTGTAAGTCACGTGGGTTAAAAAGTTACCATAATACAACTTCGAACATTAAATGAAAAAAAATAGTGGAATAGTTAAGCTACACTTACTGCAACTAAGTAATATAACTCGTTTAGATCAATTTGATTTTTTTTTTTCAAATTTGGAAAGCTTTTTGAACTTGTGAATAAACCTGTACAAAAATGTTCAGTGAGATGGAAGTGTCAGCCAAATGAATGCGTTAATTCTGTTCTAAAAGAGAATCGAGATTGACAATTTCGACTGCATGTGCTAATTTTCATTTAGTTTTGGAATAAAGATTAGCAAGGCATAGGAACGTTGTTAGTTATAAACTATTTGCTGTTAACTGATCAGTTTTAATAATAATTATATACCGTTCAGGCAAACAAAAGAAAACAACAACAGTATAAAATGGCAAACAGGTGGCAAATTAAAATTTTAACATGATTCAAATTCATCAAAATTCAATAAAATATACGAATAGGCTATTTTTCAAAATGCAAATTTTTTTACAGTATATTAGTAAAGTACAGTATATTAGTATTTTTTTACAGTATATTAGTAAAGAGATTCAGTCCCACAGTGATAATGCATTAGTTTTGAAATCGCAACCTCAGAGAAAGTATCGCCTTGCCAAATAAGCATTTTTTCACTAGACGAGATTTGTCATAATAGGGGAAAAATTGAAGGAAAAATATTATCTGGTTATATAATCATTTTTTTTTTCAGTTTTAATTATCCAAAACTATTTTGAAGAGGGCAACACTATTTTTAATTTTATCAATTAATCATTAAATAACTGAATGCTATGACGACAACATACAATGACATTTAATATTTTTACAGTTACATTATATACTTACATTATCCGAATAATAACGTCTTCGTTTCCTATCGATAACATAGGTTTTATATTGGCAGCCCATAATAATCTTGATGGTTTTCCCACACTGCCTGTTTTGATTTATAACATGATTTTACCTATTTGTCAAAATTTTTTAATGGAATTCACATGGGTTGGTGATGGGTAAACCATAAAGATTGTTATGTGCTCTAGAATATGAGACCAGAGTTATCGAAAAAAGTCATCTATAACACCCGTTAAGTATAATTTGATAGAATGAATGATTTAAATGTTAGATTTTGTTGAATTGATACTTTTAAAACATTGTTCTAAAAAAATTAACCGTTTCTTATTTTGAATATTTTTCTTAGAGATAACTGGCACTGCAAGTAGGACAAATTCATAAATGTGCCTACGTGGGGTAGCCGAGGTGGGCCCATGTAATTTGACCAAAAATAAAGGGTGTCCTTTCTTTCTGGGCCCCATATGGACAGTGTCCACATTATCCAGATGGGCCCATACGGATTCCTCATTTTCGGTCTACCTGGATTAAGCTGAAGTGAATATATTTATTATCATATTTATATTATTCAAGTTTAGTGTTCATTAGCGGTAAATCGAGAATCTATTAGAGATAAGTAGGATTCTATTTGTATTACTAGGTCATTTAAAACAGAGCATGGGTAATAGAAAATTTCTGATGATTGATGATATACTTTACTATTAACTACAAAAATCAGTAAATGTTAATGCTGCTAGTAACTAAACAATAATAATAATAAATTAAACCGTTCTAAAGTTCTCGAAGGGGAATAAATCCGTCGCCCCTCCTGTCTACATTTCACCAAAAACCAAGTCAACATCGACAAATATGCTGACATCCATCAAAAATTGCCGTGACTACCCAATCTCAGCAATCACAAATACAGCAAGTCACGGAAATCAGCAAACCCCCTCTCCAATAAAATCCATTACTGACTTCCCATGCTTCATCCTTATATATGAAAAAAATGAATCTTAACTTAATTTGAGCTTAACTGGGAACGTGCCTTTTAATTGCACGTGACTTGACGTGACGCCCGATCAAACATTTTACTTCTAATACACAAAAAGACATAGTAGCCTTATAGGTGACTTTGTTTGTCAAAATTGGATCTGGCATTTTATTTTAGAACAATTTTATGTATTTCATAACAAAGGTTGAAACACGATATAGTTTGGGTGTTAATCCTGTACCCTGTACGATAGAAGAAAAAATGCATATAAAAATAATGTGGCTTTGGTGGTAGTATATCCGAATTGCATGGCATTTTTAGGAAAAAAGCTATGTATTAGCCAAATACTTGTGTTTACAATAATGACTGGTAATATCTCTCATAGTGATTATGGATCTGAACTTGTGCTACTAGTTGGCTCCAGCAAAATGCGGAACCACATGCGCAGTTGTAAAATATTATAACCTTTGTTGATACGTTAGAAACTTAACGCTAAATGATAATGATAGTGAGTACAGATCCGACATAGGTGTAGAATCTGAGTGCTATTCAAACATC